>CM063719.1:0-47500 GCA_032441835.1 Slavum lentiscoides
TGTTGTTTACGAACGAATACCAAATATTTCGGGTCATCAAAACAGAAAAAAGCGGTTTTTCGCCATATCTCAGTCTATTTTATCCGATTTGGAAAATTTCGACGGTTTCGGAATCCGCGTGGCCTCCTCTTTCTTCGATCTAATAGGTCCCAAACGCGTAGGAACAATACAAGTGGCCGAAAACGTTCGTGAACGTAAAAACACGAAAAAAACGCGAGAAAAGCGATTTTTCGCCATATCTCAGTCTATTTTATCCGATTCGAAAAATTCCGACGGTTTCGGAATCCGCGTGGCCTCCTCTTTCTTCGATCTAATAGGTCCCAAACGCGTAGGACCAATACAAGTGGCCGAAAAACGTTCGTGAACGTAAAAACACGAAAAAACGCGAAAACACGAAAAAACGCAAAACACGCGGTTTTTGTGCTATATCTCCGTCAGTTTTATCCGATTTAGAATTTTCTACAGAAATACAAATACGACGCCCGTAGCTTTTGTTTGGTGTATAATTGAGGTCTCGGAGACAAATAGATGGTGAGAAATGTGGAAAAAACCCGTTGTGTTGGACATTTTTGACCGTATTTTCCCGCGCAAAACACTAAAATCGATATTTCGATCGATATTTTGCTCAAATTGCAAATTTTTGCGGCAAATGATTTTCTCGCGTGATCGGCTACCTATTTGATACCAAACACGGCTAGTCTATTCCTATTGGAACCGCCTGAAATGGGCGTTTGACCATTTTTTTTTTGCACTTTATGGCTTCATCGAAACAGAAAAATCGGCGCTACGACCTGAGTTTTACGAAATCTTAATTCCGTCTTTTCGATGAGATAGATCTCGTTCTCTTGTTGATTATGATGTATGTTAATAGGGTATGAATTCGCAAAATGCGCGCATATTTTCCAAAAACAGCGTTTTTTCGTTTGTCGAATTTTTTTTGGTTTCAAACCCCATATCTTCTAGGAAAATGAACGTATCTTGAATTTTTGACGGAAAAAGCAACCTGACGTCCGTATCTGTCGTTTGGTATATAAACAAGGTCTCGGAGACCAATAGATGCCGAGATAAATGGAAAAACCCGTTTTGTCGGACCTTTTTTTCATATTTTCCCGCGCAAAACGCACTATGGAATGTTGTTTACGAACGAATACCAAATACATCAAAACAGAAAAAGCGGTTTTTGCCATATCTCAGATTTTTATCCGATTTGGTTTCGGAACGCCTCCTCTTTCTTCGAGGTACGCGTAGGAACAATAGTGGCCGAAAACGTTCGTGAACGTAAAAACACAAAAAAACAGAAAAAGCGGTTTTTCGCCATATCTCAGTCTATTTTTATCCGATTTGGAAAATTTCGACGGTTTCGGAATCCGCGTGGCCTCCTCTTTCTTCGATCTAATAGGTCCCAAACGCGTAGGACCAATACAAGTGGCCGAAAACGTTCGTGAACGTAAAAAACACGAAAAAAACGCGAAAAACACGAAAAAAACGCAAAACACGCGGTTTTTGTGCTATATCTCCGTCAGTTTTTTCCGATTTAGAATTTTCTACAGAAATACAAATACGACGCCCGTAGCTTTTGTTTGATGTGTAATTGAGGTCTCGGAGACAAATAGATGGTGAGAAATGTGGAAAAAACCCGTTGTGTTGGACATTTTTTGACCGTATTTTCCCGCGCAAAACACTAAAAATCGATATTTCGATCGATATTTTGCTCAAATTGCAAATTTTATGCGGCAAATGATTTTCTCGCGTGATCGGCTACCTATTTGATACCAAACACGGGTAGTCTATTCCTATTGGAACCGCCTGAAATAGGCGATTGACCATTTTTTTTTTGCACTTTTATGGCTTCATCGAAACAGAAATATCGGCGCTACGACCTGAGTTTTTATGAAATCTGAATTCCGCCTTTTCGATGAGATAGATCTCGTTCTCTTGTTGATTATGATGTATGTTAAATACATTAGAAATATTTTGTTATTAAAAATACGTATATTCTAGAATCTGGAAAATAAAAAAAAACTGTTCACAACGTTTTAAAAATAAATAAATCAACAACTAAATGTATAATATAACCTTCTATATTTCTATATATTTGATAATAATATAATTTAAAAAGTTATTTAGTTGAAATAATTAAAAATAATAATAACATAATTTACATTTTTTTTTTAAGCAATATAAAAGGTCCGTTTAAATTTACAAAATAATTTTTATTCTCATACTTTGTACAAAAAACCAGCGTATTGAATTCAACATTTTAGAATTATAATTTTCTATATACACAGTACATATACGTATTACGCATTTATATAGGTTTTTTTATTTTCATATAATATATGTACACAAATATAAAGGTCTTATAGAAGAAGCGGACGATTTCTTTCGGGCTCGAGAAAGACAGCGATTTTTATTTTGACTGCAGCATAAACACATTTCTGCACAGCGCAGCGGTTTAAATTTCATTTGAAAAATGTACGAGATGCAAAAAATTATTGCAGCATATAAACTTTTCGGCGGTTTAAGTTAATTACTTGTTTTTACTTGACTCGAGTATTTTCATCGCCTCATTACGTATTCATAACTCATTTTACAGTTTTAATTTTAAAGAGTTTGATATAACGTATATACGCGTATCAACAAAACCAACAAACTTACTGTACTAAATAATTCAAATAATTTATTTTCGTTATATATACAAGTGCCGAAACTAATATTGTAAATCCAATTATGGCAATACCACGCGCACACCGAAAATAAAATTCTATTATATATATATATATATAATAGAAAAAATTTTTTTTGATAATTGATCGGATCTATTTGTATTCTAAATAATGCAATCGAAATAACCGAGTTATTATGTATATATATATATTATATTATATTATATTATATTATATACACACCGTACATTGAATTGATATTTTATGCTAATTCGTAGATAACTCGCGAGACTATAACGAAACAAGAAGCTGAAAATAATTTGCACGTTTAGCTGTATATTATGACAATTTATCATTTCTCTCGTGGCCCTTAATTAGACTACCAAGATTCCCTAATAATAATGCGCTCCCTTAAAATAATCTCCGACATACATTCGTGACAAGCCTATTCTTCTAGGTCTATTAGACAAAACACGACGCCTCGACACATTAATATTATCGCGTATAGTTGTTACCCACCGAAAACATTTCGTTATAAATCCGTGTAAAAATTAGCGTAAAAAAAAAACTGTCAAAATTATTTGTTTAAAACACGCGATATAAAATGGAAATTAATTAAAACGCCAATATGTAATATATTACAAATATGCCTATTATAACAACAAAATATTTTTTGTAAATTTTAAACATTATATAGTCAACATTTCGTTTACTCGACACAAAAGATTCAACGAATACAGGTCAGTAAATAATTATAATAAATAAATCGTTAATTTATTTATAGAAGTTTTACTATGATAATAATTATTTATTTATTTTTATTACGTATATACGGTCATGACCGCTACAATTTTTTAATTTTTAATTTTAATTTTTTTACTTATAGCTTCGCGCCACTACTAGGGCGCTGAAATGCTGAATATTACTTAATGAAACCATATTTTGTTAGTATTCTACGACGTCTTATTTAGAACGAATCAATTACTTTAATAAGTGCGTTCAAATTGTAATCTTTTTTTTTTTAGGGCGTGTAATACGAAAATATACATATTAATAGAGCTAACAATTCAAAAACCGTGCACATTATTTACATTTATTTTATTATTATTATTATTATTATTATTATTATTATTATTATTATTATTATTATTATTATTATTATTATTATTATTATTATTATTATTATTATTATTATTATTATTATTATTACTAGCTGACCCGACAGACTTCGTCCTGTCAAAAAGATTTGTAATGTGGCAGTTTTTGTGCCTACGTATTTTAAAAATATTCTCCTGAACAGAACCGTCACCCTGGTGATAGGGCGTTGTGAATAAAAAATAATTAAATAAAACATATATAATGATTTAAAAGTAAGTAATCGCTTTATTGTTAATCATGTGAATCATAATTATTATTATTATCATTGTAGTGCTTTGTGGTATACGATGTTTTTTGTTTGATTACCTGGCGCATAGATAAACAAATCTGATGGTTTTCCAACACGGGAACAGGCAACATACAATTGACCATGTGAGAAACATGGGTTTTCTAGATTAATACCACAAACACTTAATGATTGCCCCTGGGACTTGTTTATAGTCATAGCAAAAGCAAGACGCACTGGAAACTGTAGTCGTTTAAACTCAAATGGCACATCAGTCTGAATCATTGGGATGCGCGGTATGAGAACATCTTCTCCTTTATACTTTCCTTTGAGTATAGTTGCTTCTATCACATTGTTTAGTAATTTTTTTATCGCTAACCGTGTACCGTTGCAAAGACGCGGTTGGTTGATATTTCGCAACATTATAACCACCGATCCAACCTTTAATTGAAGATTGTGAGGTGGCAATCCTGGCAAATCCAGCGAGTTTAAAAATTCCGGTGGATAGTTGACTACATCATCTTGATTAGTAGCCGAATCAACTGATTTATATATCCTCAATTCGCCTGTAATTTGTTCTTGAATTTTGAAATTTAATTCATTTACATCTATGTTTTTGCAGCCAGTATAGCTCGTTCGCTCAACCAATCATGGTTTCTGTAATTTTGAGAAACATCTGGAAACACCTTCTGAATAAGTTCATCTTTTGATCGAGTTAACTGACAAAACTTTGAGGAAAGTTAATGCAGCCAGTCAACATGTCTATAGGAAATTTGCCATTACCAATGTCAATGAGTTGTTTAGAGAATATGTTTCCAGATTGGTCATTTTGCAACTCGACACGCATATTCTTGCTTAAATGAAGTACTTTGACATGTTTCCACAAACTGGAGGACTTTAGACATGCATTGAGTTCATCAGCTGGCGTTGATCGTGGAATCACCGGCAATGTTTGACGAAAATCTCCTGCTAATAAAATCATTGCACCACCAAATCGGTTATTATTGCTCCGTAGATCTTTTAAGGTTCTGTCCAAAGCCTCCAAAGATTTTTTATGTGCCATCGTGCATTCATCCCAAACAATCAATTTACATTGCTGCAAAACCTTTGCCATTGCAGAGTTCTTCGAAACGTTGCAGGTTGGAGTTTCATTGCTTTGCATATTTAATGGCAATTTTAGTGCTGAATGGGCTGTTCGACCACCTTCAAGCAAAGTTGCTGCGATTCCCGACGAAGCGAGTGCAAGTGCAATTTTATTTTGTGAGCGAATTGTTGCTAATATTAATGAAATCAAAAAGTTTTCCTGTACCACCAGGTGCATCTAAGAAGTAAATCCTCCAGTTTCATCATTTGTTACTTTCATAAGAGTTTCAAATACATACTTCTGTTGTTCATTTAACAGTGGAAGATTTGTTTGAATTAATTCTTTCAAAGCGTTGAGATCATACAGTCTTTCTCGATGCAACTCTTGGTTAAAAGCGTCATGCATTGGACGATTGGGCGCGGTCAGGCCTAATTGAATTAATAGTTTGTTTGACATTATCAAGCACATGTCCTCAATTGAAATCAATGCTTCATTGTAAATTTCTTCACTGATTTGTATATTTGGATTTCCCATTCTATTCTGTATTTGATACAAAATATCATCACAAATATAATCTTTGTACTTGATCCACATATCAATTGGGTTTGATGGGAAGCATGTAGATATGATTATAGAAAACAATGTTCGTATTTGATGAGCGTGTGATGATATTACAGCATCATTGAGAGTTTTATCCCAATGAGCGTCATTTTCAAGCAATTGCAAACGTTGACAGGCTTCTCTGTAGGATCCACACAATTCACCATCAACAGTTCGTAACTGTTGGAATGATGTTGGGCCACGTACATTGACTAATAGCAGTCGTAAGTAAAAACATTCATCATTGCTTGGATGTACTGAATAAATCCGGCCAATCGCATCGGTGGAATATACATCTGTATATCCTGGAACTGGTTTTCCTTGTTTCCGTCGTATAAATCTCCTTGAGGATTGATTCCAGGTATAATATTTTGGCATTTCAGAATATAGCAATGTTTGTGCGAAATCATCGTTTTGGCATGTCTCAAAAAAACTGGTTAATGTAGTAGATGGTGGCTGAGCAGCTCTTTGTACTGCGTTCTGTGCTGTAAAATACACTCGTACGTAAAATACACTCGTACGTAAAATACACTCGTACACTCGTACACTTGTACGTTTTAGTTACAAATCATTTGTATGGGAAAAAGAAAAGGGCTATTTTTAGGGTTTTTCCAGCAATAATTCTAATTTTTCTCGCCGTAAAAACCATCCTTGAACTTCAACGAATATTTGAAAAAAAGATTTGGCCAAATTGGTCCAGGCGTTGTTGAGTTATGCGCTTACCAACACATTTTGCGATTCATTTTTATATTATAGATTATTATTATTATTATTATTATTATTATTATTATTATTATTATTATTATTATTATTATTATTATTATTATTATTATTATTATTATTATTATTATTATTATTATTATTATTATTATTATTATTATTATTATTATTATTATTATTATTATTATTATTAACAATAATAAGTAATAACAATTTTACCAGTTTTTTTTTTACACGTACGTCGTACTATTACGTATATTGATTTCCGTATAAATGTCTTTATTGACCGTTCTGATGTATTGATTTAAAGAACAGTCGATTTCCTTTAAGGAAAATACAAAACGTGAAAGCTCGAATCTGAATATGAATTGAAAAGACGACTCTCAAGAAAATAATAACTTAATAAAATATATTATTACTGACATATTACCGTTTTGTATAGAAATCTAGAATTTTCTTAAACTTTTTTTCATTATTATCATAAAAAATACACGTTCGTTTGTTTGCGAAAACATACGTCAAATAACGTTGTTTATATTTAAATTAATTATTTATTTTGCATATGGCAATCGGCTAATTTAAATTAACATAAGGTATTAACTAATGCTAATGACAATGGAAGTAGTTATAAAGCATTGAATAATGATAGAAATTATAATAACAATAGATAAATACTAAATAAATAAAAAATAATAATTAACATAATTAAAATCTATAAGCATTTAAACATTTAAGGTTTGAAATTTTTAAATATGACACTAACAATATCACGTTCATTATAATAGTATATCCAGATCTGTTAACCATTTGATTGCTTTCGTCCCGGCTTCGTGCAGTTTCCCCACTCCGCCTTCGAATTTTGTGTTTGGACCCTCTTCGACTATATGTCGGATCGTTTGATCAGCTCCGCATGAGCAAAGAGGAGATTTTTCCGTTCCCCGCTTGTGAAGCACACTTTTGCCAATTAAATTAATTATCACAGAAAAGGATATACGATAAAATATTGTGATTTCTTTATTTTTTCGTACAACATAATAATTTTGGACCGAAAATATGTAATCGATGTATTTCGATGTTTGTTAAATATTTATTGTTCTCTCTATATATACTATATATCTCTATATATATATACTTATATTATATGTCTCGAGTGTCCATAACTAAATATTATACGTTCGGATATATGTCGTTTTATCGGTTTTTCTTTTTACGTTTTTTTAAGTGTGTCGCCATAACCTATATAGACAAAAAAAAAATAAATACACACGAACGTATATTTTATTGGCTATAACGACGGTTGTAAATAGAAAAAACGAAATAAAAATCGTTAAAATATAATGTAATAACTGGCTGGCTGGTATATCTACGCATACGCGCAGTGGCGTTATTTCAGTTTTCGAAGGAGGAAGGCAAAAGATTCAACCACTCCGTTTGACTATTTCCCGATTACAATCAACTCAGTACAATTTCCATTTGACATAATTTTAATATTTTTCTTGTCACAAGCACGTGAATCGGCCGATATTTTTTTAGAAAGGAAATTCATTATACTTCGTCAGCTATATATCATAAACGACCAGTGTATGTAAGCATTAGCTAAAGTTCAAGTTTTGAAATTGCTCTTGTCGTGCAGACATTAAACGCGTCAGAAATATTTCTTGTGATACCAGCTCTGTGCAATTCTTTTCCTCCCTCCCGCCGTCTTGGCCGAACCTTTAGCTTTTTTCGTTTTTATTTTTAAATTAATTTTTAATTCGCACGCGATGAATTTCGTTGTACTAAAAAAAAAACCACCGAGGTTATAGGTTAGATGAAATTATTGTCTTTAAAAAAATTTTAAAAATTTTTTTTAACAAAACGTATAAAAACACCGTAAACCGTTTAATCGTAGGCATTAGAACGTGCAGGCAGTGCTTGAATTGGGGGGGGTGCGGGGGACGGAGTCCTCTTTCCTTTTTCAAAATATTTTAGCGTACCCCTTCTAATTTTTCATACCGGGACGCAGAGAACGGGACGGTCAACACTCTAAAATTTTATTGAACTAATGAAAATTAAAAATTTTATTTATAAGGAATGGTCGGTAATTGTCACAATATACAAACAATATATTTCTTGAAATGACAAGCGTCGATTGCCAATTTTTCTCGGTAGTATTTTGTTATTATGAACACAAAATGTAATCTACTTTATTATATATGTTGTTATTTTTATAAAATATGTTTTGTTTTATTTTCATAAGAACATTACTCTTCAACACACAGTTTTCTCGTCAAAATTAAATACAAACGATTTATGAAAAATAACCCAATGCGAAACTAAAGTTAACAAAAAAATATAACACTTCAAAGTTCAGTAAAAGAAAAAAGCAGACTGTATTTAACAAATTATTAATAAAATTCAATATACGAGTAACAAACAATGATTGATCTTAAAAATAAAGGGAATATTAAATATAATGTTTACATAAATTCCATACAAAGTTACTGGATAATATAATTATTAATTATTATAAAACGATAAATACACCAAAAAGAAAGTAAAAAAACCTGATCCTCGAATGGATGAAATTCAACGAGCTTTTCATTGAGTTTCATCCACAAAAAACAAGGGATACTCGAACGATAAAGTTTTTATGCGCAAAACACAAATAATAGTTTTTGTAGAAATAATGACGAAATATTATAATTTTAGCAATGACACAACAACAAATTTAAATATCAATACCAATAATAATAATCATAAAATTTGCTTAATTAAACAAGTATATAAAAGTAATCGTAAATTAATAAAAACAAAAAAAAAATAATAATAATAATAATAAATGTTCCTTTACTATGTGGCGCGAATGTTTACAGTTAAAAAAAAAATGATGCTTATTTATTATTATATAATGAAAAATATAGTGGGGGTGTGGGGCGAAGCCCCCCACGAATTTATAAGACATTACAATCTGCTGGAACGCACATTATTTTTGTACTTTTGCATCCCCCTTCTAATTTTTTTCCAATTCAAGCACTGCGTGCAGGTATACAGTGACGCACTTTTAATTATATAAAATATATCGAAGATACTCGAGATGATAATAACGAATAATATTTAGATTAAAAGATGGGATATTTTTCGTCCGGCCATGAAAAAACGGCATTTTTTTCTCTTTTTATACCGCAAAGAGTTAAAACTATATATTACTAATGCTGGAATGAAAATATAGTTTTTTTTCTGTGGGTATATAGTCATTATAAACATCAAGTTTTATTTCGGGACGCTGAGACTGTTTGCGTCTCGGAGAAAAACGGTTGGAAAATTGATGTATGGCCTACAGGTGTTTTTATATATATATATATATATATATATATGTACGCGGCGATGAATTGCACGTCTGGGAAGGGGATTCTTAAAGTGGACAAACAATTTAGCTGGCGAGATAGATTTATGGTGTAAACGTCTGTAAGTTCGTGTGTACAACTACTGGTTTAAAGCTGCAGTCTTCGTAATTTAAGGTCTGGCAGGAATTGCGTGTTTTTGTCATGCCCGTATTGCTCTCTGCACACTCCTCTAAGAAGTATCCTTCCTCTAGACGTTTCCTTCGTTTTAATTAAATCGGAAAGTGACTAGGAAAAGATATTGCCCGCCCCTTCCCCCAATTAAATTGACTTTTATTGTGCTCCGTCGTCATCTCGATTTCAATTTGCAAACACCATTATACCCCGATTAAACGATTGCACTGTTGCAACACATAAATTATACATAGATTATCAAAAAAAAAAAAAAAACCTCATTTCATTACCATACTATAAACAAATTTAATGTCGAAGAACCGTATAAACTTAATGTGTTTATATTAATTTTTAATAAACCGTTTGACTAGCTATCCATTCAAACTCTTTAAACACATGCGTACGTTTACATGATCAACACTTTATAAACGCATTGTTTTTAATAAAAAAAAATTTTTTTAGAAAGTCAACATTTCCTACTTTAATAATATTTCTTTACGAATAAATTAAAACGGTAACTGCAGTTAAACTATCAAAATGTGTATTTCGCTACTACAGTTATTTTCTATTATTATTATAGTATTTTCTAAATACAGATAAATATTACAAGAAATTTATGTAATACGTGATATTTGTTTTATGTTTTCTTACTAAAATTAAAAAAAAAAAAATTGAAAACAATTTTTTCAATTTGAATAACATTATTTGTTACCAGGAAAACAGTGTTTTATAATTATTATTTATACGACTAAACTAATCGATTGAAATGTTTCCGAAAACGAAGGGTAAATAAATAATTTTTCTAGAATTCACCTCAAACTGCAATGGAAATATGATTTATATGCTTCGTGTTTGTACAGTAGAACTACGCGTTATTCAAACCTACGACCTACGCGTATACAATATTAATGTAAAAATTATAATTAACGTGTATTTTCTGTGTTTTTGTTTTCACTCGGTCGTTTGAATGAAAAAAACGTATTTCTGGATATTATAGAGTATTAAAGAAAAAATCCGGTTTCGTCATTGCCAGTACTGTACACTACTGGGAAATAGACGGTTCAACTTTTTTTTTTGTTTTTGATTAATATCCAAAATTTTACCAATCTTTTAATGGAAACTTATACGAAAAAGTATATACGCATCTCCGCCGAGCCGTTATTTTTGAAACCGCATACCTTTTATTTTTGTTTCGTCTTCCTACGCTCTTAAACATTCACTTTTCCAAACCAACGTTTACCCCGCACTCGTTAAATTCTTGTACACGCTTTCCGTTCGTTCTATAACTTGTTCATTTGTTATTCGCATGCGGTGAGCTAAACTCTAATATTAGATAAAAATAGGTATAAGCACGTGAACACGTACAATATGCTCATTTTATAAAACGATTGATGTAATATCGGTAACATAATATTATTCCGTGGCACAAAAGCACATGTTTCCGCGCAAGGGTGCGAGACGGAGCACACGCCCAGGACTCAAAGCTTTTTATAGAGAAGTTATAGAAACAATGTCAAAATCCTAATCTGTAGGAAACATTTGGGAAAATAATATTCTCAGAAATGTATAGATATGTTTTCGCGCATCGTCTAAACCGAACGGTCCTTCGCGCCGTCGCTCTAATATCACTAATACCTACCTATTAGACAAAGGTAAATATCGAGAAATAACTAATCGAAGATCAGACGGGAAATTGTTTAGATTTACAGCCGAACTATATAAGTTGCTTTTGAATTGTGACGAAGGTTCCCACACAGCATTGAAATATTTATTCAATATTTATTCAATATTTAATTTTAATGTTTAATGTTTATTTAATATTTGATTTCAATTGGTAGCAATTGGAGTCGTGATATTATATTGGTGGATGCGACAGGCTGCTAAAATAATATGTTATAAATGATATAGGTATACGCTTCGTGGTTTATTTGTTTGTAAAACACCCAACGGAATTTTCGTGTGATAAAATATAAAATTATATTTTATATTTAACGAATTGTTTTTAATTTATGTTGTTTTAGTGTTCACATAGTTATTCACAAGTTTTATTATTTTAAAACTACTAAAATATATTGTTTCCAATATTCTCTAATTTAATCTGTGTAAAGATATGCATGTTTACAGTTTACTTATTTAACATAAGTTCGCAATTTCAAATACATACAATTAATAATAAAATAATATGATATAAACCGAATAATTTTTCATGGTCTTGGGTTACTATAATCTTTACAAAACAAGATCAAATAAGATTTTACTAATTCTGTTAAATTTGCTAAATAAAAAACGTTCTCTTATTGTGTCTTTCTTAAATTTGTATCCCGGGGTCAAAAAAGAAATGACCTATAAAAGCTATAACCCCTCTCGGTCATTAAATATAAGTTACACACTTACACGTCATAATTAAATATAAATGTTATTCAAAAAATATTTAATTTATGTTTAATTTAATTTATCTATTTTTATTATTAGATTTAATTATCTAGTTATAATTGTAGTTAAAGCTTAATTTTTAAGCTTATCTATATCAATGTTAAATTGACCTTTTTTTCCTTTCTTTAACAGTCTTCAAAAAGTTAATAAAAAAAAAATTGTTTTATCAATTTTTCATTAATTTGCTGATTGTGTACTTGTGTATACTAATAATTTTTTATTTACTGACGTAATTTTACAATGCTTATCTTTGTAACACACCGACTTGTGGCATGAAATGTTGGTCCAATTATGTTATGGATATGCTCCATTTTCGCCCCTCCTCTTTGAACACCATGTATATAAAGCTAGAATTAGTACTCGACCGACAGTGCCGTCCTTACCACTAATAACGCCCTATCTGGTGATTACTTTATTTTTCCGTCTTATTGTTATTTTGTTTACGTTCCATGCACGTTGTTCTTCCTTTTTCTATATCTGCATTTCGTCTCGGTACCTTTATAGATCTTTCTTCTTGGTTATTAGTTATTACTAGTGATGGGAATAATCGAATAATTAGTAATCTAAAGAAAAAATAATCGAATAATCGAATGATTAGTAGTCGAAATAAAAATAATCGAATGAACTACGGGTTACATTCCTTGAACGGGCTATATAATCGAATATATATCGGCTATAATCGAGTGACGGAAAACGGCTTGGAACATAATATGCGTTATTTTTCTCCTCCCATAAAATAGCACCGTTTCGGACTTTTTGTTTAAAGATTATTATCGGAAATTTTTTTTCATTGCAGCAGCCAAAACTATTAAATATTAGTATTGCTACCGATTATTAACATTTTATAATATAATAATAAAATAGGCATTCAAAATAACAAAAAAAAAAAAAAGGTAATGAGCCGCGGCGTGTTGTGGATATCGCTTAAGTGAATTACTTGAATAAAGATTTTAGAGTTTTGTTTTTATTTTAAATTTGAAAGCAATGATAAGTCATTGCATTTGATAAAACGATTCTGAGAGGAGCTTACTTTTCTCGTAAATATAGTCTAAAGTTACATATTTGGTAAAAATTTCAGGTTTCTATGACTATTAGTTTCAAAATTACGAAGAAATAAACAATAATTTAATTATAAGAAACAAACAATTCTTAATAAAAAGAAATAAACAATAATAAAATTGCATTTTTAGCGTTTTTTAATTATATTTTTAGGTGCTTTTGAGAAAATCGAAAAATGATATCTTTATAAGTTTAAAAAAGTTTATTAAATAAATTTAAAAAAAAAACAATCTCCGCTTAAAAAAAATAATGACACCGCAAGACAATTATAATAGGTTTATTTTTGTTATTCCGTCCTTACACAAAACAGTACTTATATTATTTTTCGTTTTATATTTTGTTTTCGTTTAATATGATGTTGTTTAAAATATCATCATATAATTTACCTAACCCGTAATCTTCGAGCAATGACGAAATTCAAAGTGGAAATCAAAATATTACGGAATTCGAGTACAGCTGCAGCTTTATAGGGACCATTGGTTTTTGTGGACTGCACTGGAAAAGTCCCGACTTTTTTTCTTTATTATTATTATTATAATAAGTAGACGGGATACGTTACATAAATAAATAATAAAAAGAAGGGTACATCACGAACGAATACAATAATGCATTCAGACGAATGTCGTCCAGTTTACAAGTCATTAAACAGGGAAAGATATTATATATAAATATTTATGAAACCGTTAACCGTAAACAATATTATATTTGTTGATTAGGAGCCGAATACTGAAATAACTGTAAAAGGCGTGTGCACGGTGGCGTTCTCATCAATAGCGTCATTTGGTGTGGGACAGGGCGAGCATTTGCCCCCCTTGTTAACAGTAGGCCGACATGATTTGTGCCGGGATGATGATGGAAATATAATAGTTATTCTAACCAAAAAATCTGTAGTAATGACTAACGAGTTATGAGTAATAATAACAAATCGCGTGGCAAACAGTGGATTAAAATTAAATTACTAATAAAATTTAAAAGTACGCAGGTTATAACCACGATTAAAGAAGGTGATTAATTCGTGGTTACAACTTAACGCGGTTCTGGATTTTTTTTCTATAAACATGGTTATCGTTATTCGTTACCTAAAGGCAGTGCGTAAATTATTAACATTAATTCGAAGAATATGTATATACAATGTACGTTTGATGGTTGACGTAACTGTGTCGTGTACGGCATAAACGAATTTGTTTAGCCGTTCTTTAGCGTTTTGAACGTATGTTTTATGTATGTACTCGTATTATAATTTATGAGTGGCAAGTGTAAAAAAATAAAAATGAAAAAAGCTAAAGGTTGTGTGTGACCCAAGACGGTGAGAAAGAGAGGAAAAAAACTGAATAAGCTGCTCAGAACTGATTACAAAACGTCATTTTTAACATATTGCGGACAAGAGAAACTTCAAAACTCGAATCTCATATGTACTATATGTCTATATATATATATATATATATATATATATATATATTAAATACAAAATATATCAATTTCAATGAATAAATACAAGGTATTTGAACAAAACTATTATTATTATTATTATTATTAAAATACTCTTGAGCACTTGTGACTATTGCTTAAACTAATATATAAAATATAAATAATAAATAATTTTCAGGTTTCTTATAACAAATAAGTATTTAAAATGTACAGGATACAATAGATTGTATTTGAAATATGTATATAATTATAAAACATGGGTTGCATATTACTTATAAATAGATAATAATTAATAATATACAGCAGTATACATCAATGTGTATACAGCGTACTTATATATATATTATGCGTGGTGCGACTACTCAACATGTAAAAACTAAAAGGTATTGAACGTTATTGAACAATATTATTGGATTATTCATTTGTAATATGGAAGAAATAATAAAAGCACGAAAAATTGTTATAAGAACAAGGGTCCTATAATAATTATAGTAATTATAAATTTACTTATTTTTTATTTTTATTTACTAAATTATTTATTTAATGCTACAATAAAGTATGAGGTAATAATTTCTCGGATTCACTGAATAGTGAATATTATGTCTAAAGTGTGATTTAATTTTCTACTTCATAATAATTATCAATTAGTATATTAGAAATTTTATACAAAATACAAATTCAACTACGAATTCGGCCAGTCTCTAACAAAACAGCTTACACAAGTGCCCTTCGAATATTCTATTAAAGATATAATTATGACTATTTCCATTTGCAATGTTTAAAAAATTGCACTAGTGTACTACGCGTGTAAAATATAAATTGACGAAATGTATTTATAAGGAATTATCGGGTATTTCCTATTTATCGTCAACACGTGCGGCCACCACTCCACTATCTAGTATCTACCGCTTAAATACGGGCATCGGTAAATCGATTATTTTTGTTATTTTTGTTTTATTCCGTCTTGCGTCTCGCGTGTGTAGTACCTACACAAAATTTGTTCTGTTGTAAAATTATTCAAAATTTCGTTTCACATATTTAAATAGTGTTATTATATACAATATATACAATATCTTCATTGTCATCTACGTGGACACACGCAGTCACCACCAATTATTGGTAAGCCACTTTTAATATTAGTTGCCTATTTGTTTCAAATTAATTATATTGCAATTTTGAAATATATATATTTATAATTTTTAATTTAAACTATACCTAATTATTGAATGTAATTAATAATTTGAAAGTTTGATTGATTGAAATTGATTTGATTCATAATTTGGAATTTAGACGGTCAAAATAATTATTTAAAATTAAAGTAAATGTATGAAGTTTACATTGTTTACAATTTAATTATGATTTTATATTATAAATACCTAAGCATAGTTATAGTCTATAGACAATAGACCTTAAGTCATTCGAAAGATTCGGTTTTTTCTATATATTATTGTGATTAGTACTAAATGAGTTTATTAAGTTTTATTTTAACATTATCTATAGAATTGTAAACATTTCTACTCAATTTTCATAAAAATATAACCCTATTAATTGTGTTACATTTTTATTCTTTGAAGAATGAAAGTACCTATTCAAAAGAACTATAAGTAATTATTTAACCTGTATATTTTTTTTATAAAATTCTATAGATAATCATCAGTTTTAAGTACATCAAGTATATTGTTTGATTTTTATTTAAGCAAAGAATCTTAAATTTTAAATTAATATTTTTATATACCACCATGTATCAGTAGTAATCACTGATCATTTATTATGTATTAGGCATGTAAATGGCAAAATGTTACTTTATTTTATTGATATATTTTTGTTTTTAAGGTAATGTAGTTGGTATTCTAATTGGAGGATTCAATCAAGTGAAGGTAGATTTAAATGAGTGAGAACAGGATTATAATTGTGAGGTGGACAGGATATTTTTAGTTGGTAGGCTGCAAAACTTAGAAATTTTTAATATTGTTTTTTAATAGTTACAATGTGGTCAGTGGTTGTATTTGATGAAGACATGTCAGTCGAGGCTATACCATCATTTTGATTTCAAAAGATAAATGTGCTTGGCCAAAAAAAATGCAATTAAATTTATTCAGAAAAGAGTTGTACCAAATAAAATTGATTTTGTTTATTTAACTGCTCGTAAAATAGGGAAAGATGTTGGTAAGTATTTTAATATAATTAACACAATTATCTTGCTAAAGTTAAAAAAATCAACTAAATATTTACTTTTATGAAATAATTAAATATTTTCCAAAATCGTAAACTGTAAAAGTTTAAAAAATAGTACTTCAAAATTAAATATTCAGAACACATACTCTATTGTAATTAATTAATTATCTTTTTAATAATAGAAATGCATATGTTTAATAATGTATTTTGGAAAATGTAGTTAAAGTGTTACTATAATATTGTTTGTAGAAAACTATTTTGATGCCAGAGCTAGAGCAAACAAAGGTCAAGATACTTCAAACTTATCCGACAATGTTATGGATATAAAAGATAATAGTATGGCAAAAAAATAAAAAGAAAAGAGTTTCTAACAAAGAGAAAACATATTATGGAGTCCTGCTTCTTATAGTAGTGAGTATTATATGTGTATTTTAGTATTAAATATTATGTTTCATATAATTCATCATAATATGCACCTATACTACGTAATTATTTGATACCAGATTCTGATAATGAAGACAGTGATATTGGTTTGCATAAGATAACCCTTAAGGATTCTGAAATTATGTCAGGTAAGATAATTATTTAACATGTATAATGTATATACGAGTAACATAACAAATTATTTTGACTTTTAAAACAAAACCAGTATAGTAATATGATAAAATGTGTCACTATTTGTATCTGTTACTCTTTGAAAGGAACATTATAATGAATGGCATGAGTTAAAACCGCGTGGACATTTAAACTAACGTGTTCCTATTTCTTATTCAAATAGATCATTATTCAATGTATTTCTTAACTGTAAAAAATGTTTTAGATATTTTACATTCGAAATCTTACAAAATATTCAAAATTCACCTGTTAAGTTTTCATCTAAACGAAAACTAGATTTTGATGTAACAACACCCACTGATAAAATAATATCAGGTATATAATATTTTGTTTACACCAAATTCTAACTGAAAATTATATTTTCAATTCAATTTAAATATGTACTTTCTGGTTCTATTCAAAAGATTACAAATTTATCTCAACATCAAATGACGATATTATTGTAACTACAGCATCACCATTTAAAGTATCAAATCAAACTACTGAGAAAAATATTGAGCATACAACGTCTATTCCATTATCATCAACATTTATTTCACCGACTTCGATAAGTGATTCATTAATTGGTATGATATAAATTATATTGTAAAGTAAATTTGTGTTAAGATATTTTAATGATTATTTTGAGGAATATATAATATATTCTACTTATATATGTAAAAAAATAGGTATTATAAATATTAAATGAATATATAAAATCAATGAATATACTTCAATTTAAAACAAACACTTGATTAACAATGAGCTAATTTTAAACAATTTTATGAAAACAAAATCTATGCCAAATAATAAATTCAAATTAACTTAATAAAATTAATATAAAGATTCTATGTATCTACCTACTTAACTGACCACATAATTCTCTACCATTTTTAATAAATATTATCAATTTGTAATATTATGATACTTTTTATAAATTCTACTATTATACTATATAAATATATTTTCATTAATTATGTAAAGATTATATTCAATGTTTATTTATTAAAAATGATTAAAATCTAAATTATTTTTAAAATATGTGATTAATGAACTACATTTTATTACTTTATTTACATTTATTTTTCCAGATAAAGTTAACAAAATTCATCGTACTACCTTAACTATATGGTATAAGATGAAATCAATCAACGAAAAATTGAAAATTAGAAAACAACATGTTCATGATGAGCAACAACCACATGCAAGCAAATACTGATAATTATTCTGTTGATACAATGAACAAATATGATTTATTAATGTCTACTTTACCATTATCAAATGAAGAGCATCTTATAAACTTTGAAAAATCACTATTAGATAATAACATTAAGAAAAAGTGGTAAATAAAATAAAATTTATTGCTTTTATATTATATTATTAATATTTTTTTTTTTTATAGATGTCTGAGTTAATACGTTTAGCACAAAGTACAATACAAAACACTACTCGTGCAATTGTGCGATTTTATTTGAAGATTCATTGTTAGAAAATATAGTTTTAAAGGACAGAAGAAGAAAAAGTATTTTCTACTTTAGCTATTTGTTCTGTGATCTTTGGTAAATAATTAATATTCATATTATTAACTTGATAATGTATTAACAATTAAGGTCATAACAACAAATTATAACAACTTAATATTTTGGGAAATTAAATGCATATTTACTATTATCTGTGGTTTTAACAAGTAATGAATCAAAGGCACATTGTCTAAAATGTAGATAAGCATTTATGTTAAAACTAGAGTATAAACACTGGTAAACTGATTTAGAAAAAAAATTTTAAGGAACAACTAATCTATAAGTTTTTATATATTTAATTATTTTCTTATGGATATAGCCATAGAAATACAAATTTAAAAATTAAACATTAGATAATGTTTAAGCAGTGTTATATATAAAAATATTACAGTTAAAGTATTGAATAACTTTATTCTATAAAATAACTAGGTAATTTATAAAATAACTAAGATATATAGGTAAAATGTAGAATTTATACTTTAATTTTGTACATACTTTATATTTTATACATTTCTATCATTCATTACGTTAATGTGTAGAAAATTCTATTACAATTATCAGATCTAATGTTTTTATCTAACATGGTTTGTGAACAATATTCCAGTTAAAATGTATACATTTATAATACGAGTAATTAGTTCAACTCTAACGTGTATACTGAGTATTAGGTATGTTCGTTTTCGCATTAAATTGAACTTCGTGTAATTATTTGTTTAATTAATTTATTTTTCAAATATATAATATATTCTTATTCAGTATGAAATATGAATTCAATATATTATGATATTGCATAAAAAATTAAAAATATAAACAATATTAACATACATTTTATTTTTTATATTTTAATTTCATATTATTTAAATGTATAATACTTTAACTGAAATTAAATTGTGATTGTATGTAATAACTATGAAATAACTAGGTATAGACGTATAGTATAATAAATAGAATTTATTCATATTCAGTTAAACACTTTAACTAAACGTACAGGTATTTCATAAAATAACTGATTCAACACTTTAACTCTAACATTATCTTTTAAACTTTATTTTATAGGTTAATATAATTAATTAAAGTACAAATTTTGTTTTAGAATCAATAAGAAGTATTCCAAAATTTCATAATTACAATACTGTAGATGTTGAACAATCAATAAAAATTTTATAGCTGGATCAAAATTTCGAGAACAAGCGAAAAAATCAAAACAAATTATTGAAGAAATCAAAATCGCAGAAAATGTATAATATATAATTGTAGAATATTTGATTAAGTGTGGAATTTATATATTTCATATAAATACATAATTGTTTTTTTTAGTTCAAGATATTTTTGACGGTTTATCTTTTTATTAAATCTGTTGGGCCTGACGGGTCATCTGGTATATTTTTGTTTAACGTTAGACATACTATTTATTTCCCACTGTAGCTTTTATTCAGGAGTTCTTTGGATAAAGGTATTTTTCTGGATCTATGGAAATTATGCTCTATCACACCAGTTCTGAAATCGGGTGACGCTTCCCAGGTTACTAATTATAGGTCAATATCGATTCTATCAAATATTGCTAAATTATTCGAATTTATTGTACTTAGAAAAATCCAACCAATTGTCAGTTCTATTATAATGAAATAACAACATGGTTTCCGGCCGGATCGTTCGACTACAACGTGCAATGTAGTGTTTTGTAACTACATATTTTAAGCGTTTAAAGCACGTTCACAAGTTGATGTTTTCTATACTTATTTTAATATATAATTACTATATAGTCATTTATGATACATTTATTTTTTTTTTTTTTTTTTATTTAGAACTCTTAGTATATATACTATTAAGTTCGACAATTAATTGAGATACATTTATTAAAGCTGACAAAGTAATGAATTTCCTCTCCTCCCACTCTTCCAAAAAATAAAATATCAGAATTATGTAAAACTTATTGAGCTAAATGTAAGTGGGAAATGGTTAAATGGGCCGGTTAAATCTTTTACCTCCCCCTTTCAAAAACTGAAATGACGCTACTGGTTCTCATATAGACAAAAACCCTTGCAAGTGTTTCAAGTTTATTCGACCGTCTAATGGACAATCGCAGTGAACCGTATTTTACCATTTTAACAGTTTTGGTAAAAAAAAAAATCACCCGAATTTTAATAACCACGATTTTCCGATTGGTCTTAATAACACTGCGTAGTTCATCGATTGCACGTCTAATTTATATAGGTACATATATTTTATATTTATATAGGTACGTAGTAAGTAAGTACAAGCCGTTAAATTCAATAATAAGTGTGTCCGTATTTACATATATTATTATAATATAATTACCGTGGGAGATACGAATAATGAAAATTCGAGACTAGGGGACAGGAGACGCGTATAATATACAAAGTTATATACATATTATTGTTTTCTCGCGATTCCAATCTATATGACAACAATGGACTCGTTTATCGTAATCTTTGGTACATAAAAAAAAAAAAATAATGAAACTTTTTCCAGCATTTTTGTTTCAATCTCTTTGATATACAAGTCTGCGCAGATGTTTGGAAAAGGCAGAGTACTCGAATTCTCCGCGAATGCAAACAATATTCAATGACTCGACGCAAAAATATAAGATAATTTGTTTTTTTTGTTCAGTTCAAAAAACAAACAAAACTTATTCATATTACAACGAGGAGAACTATAAGTAGCTGTACGAAGAAATATTTTTAGATCCCACTTGGATGTCTAAGGTGAAAATAAGAAAAATTCTAGGACATTTTTTTTTTGAAAATGTATGCCGAAATTCGTTCGTTATCATAAAACAATACGTAAGAAAATGTACCAAAAAAAATAAACGTATCGATTTATTTCTTAATCTTAAATAGAATTCACTTAATGTAGTTTCAAAATTTCTATAAAGTATCAAAAAAGAATCGATTTTAATTTTTTACGCTGAAAAAGAAAGTTACTCCGGATTCATAATTCATATTACATACTCGTATACATATTATATAGTAGACTATTTTTTTTTTTTTTTAAGAAAATCATTTTTTAGTGAAGTGAAGTATCCGAATTCAATATGTTTGTGTATAACACGCACGGAAATTTATCATACTCGTTGTACTTAGGACTTAAATTCTCCCCCGGTTATTTTTTTATTCAATTATTATTTATATGAACTTTTAAAATAAACACACCGCTATAACGCGTCTCGGAAGATTGTCCGATATCGTTCGCATTCTATCCGTACTCCAAATATCCAATACATACATAATTTTATTACAATAATTATTATTGATTATCGTTAATCAATTAAATTTTTATTTTTCTTAGCTGTGTAAAAGACTATATACCACAGGCATTAATAAAATTGTGGACAAAGCGATGAGAAAAAAAAATTACTGATAAAACTATACGGACGAACTCGAGTTACACAACAAATGGATTATAAATTTGCTAATTTAGGATAATTGAAAACTTCAAGTGTATTTCATTTTATTCATAAAAAAAAAATGGCAACGTTAAAATATTTTACGTTTAATTTATATTCAATAGGATACTATAAAGAATTTTTCACTCCGAAGAAAACGAATATTCTTAATGTACTGGCGTTATGTCTTATGTGATCATACCTACAAAAACGAAATTGGAGCGTGAAAAAAGAAATACAAAAGGGAAAAAAACGATTCTTTTACTTTTCAAGCAAAGCTGAAAGGGGCAGTTAGTATATATTAAAATATATATATATATATATATATATATATATATATATATGAATTCCGTTGCCGTCCAACAATTATTATTACTTTATGACAATAAATTTCACTCGTAAAACTGTTAATGAGGTGTTTTGCCAGTAAATTCCGAAAAGTTGAAATATTGGCCATTTAAAACTACCAAGAGGTTAACTCGTTCGGAAAATCAACGGGCTCTTGTTGCGGACAACTTTTTATTTAATAGCTTTTTTTTTTTAACTACTGACTTTTTTTTTCATACAATGCTTGGCATTTCCCACTTACCTTAAATATTTTATTTTTTTTATTTTACAGTCGAACGGAGAACGGAACATACAAACTTGGTTAAAAACTTTGAGCACGAGTACCAGAGACGATTTTTCTTTTCATAAAAAGTTTTCTTATTTCTTCATCTAGATATCTATTTGAAAACAGCGTCCAAAAAAGTTCCGAACAAACATCAATCGTTCAGAATTTCGTTGAAAAAGAATTTTTGTCATTTTCCGATACCACTTAAAATAGGATACTTTTATACCTTTCGCGTTCCGTAAGAGAGAGAAAAAAAATTAAACCACAATGTGTCGTGTTTTTGTTGTTATACACTGACAAATATCCCGTATTATATTGTAACGGGCAACAAAATGTTGTTTTCAATTTTGAAATGTAAGAATAACACTGCTCGACGTATAAAGTAAATCGTAAAGTAATTCGAGTAAAGGGCTGAAAAAATATTTTTGATTCCTTATTACGTGCTGTATTAAGTACGAGTAAAAACTATCGTTTAGTGTCTGAGAATTCTCGTTTTTGTTTCATAAAGAATGCTACGAATACCTGTACAGTAAGCAATATTTAATGTTTACCGTGGCGGGAAATTAAAAACATTTCTTTTTGAGATACCGTATTATACGGTACACATATATTTATAACATTTCAAACTCGAATTTTTATACTATAACGCATTTTTCTTCTTCCGTTTTTAAACGTTATTAAATTTTCAATTCGAATGATTTTCTCTGACCTATAGCGAAAGCTCGTGTACGTATAATTACCGCCTAATATATTTTGTTTTTGTTTTTCTCTAAACATATAAAAAAATAACAGTACGTACATCAATAATTCGTAATTATAATTAATATACAACTGAATATTTTGGTATTATAATATTATATTCGAATAATTTGTTCGTAATTGTTTGTAATAAACTATATACTCGTTTATTTCGAAGAGTCCTCGGGGCAGTGTATATGTGATACGATAAAACATTTATGTTAAATATTTATGTATAATAAATAAAATCCGCAAAACAAAAACGTGTAATGGAAATAAAAATAAATTAGAAATTAGAAATATTATAAATAGTAGGAAAACCTTTTTTATCAGAATCGTTAGTGTACCACGCGCGTATAAATATATAACGAGGATCGTATGCAAATTAATTTAATCGCCCATTCCCTAAAATTTGTATCTTTATTTCTGAACAAATGAGTGTCGAAAAAAACCCCTACTTTTATCGGTTATGATTTATGAATTTTGATAAAAATGTCAAACATTATAACGATTTTTCTTTTTGAATACGCGTTTTGAACGCGTGCTCTCTGTTCGCGCGATAGACGTGTTGAAAATGATAAAACGAATTTAGTGTGAATCTTTAAAATTCAATAAAAAAATAATAATAACAATAATAAACATATAATTAAATTCTTATACAAAAAATACGTGTTGTAATACAGTTTTAAAAAATATGTGCATTTATTTATACATTTTGATAAAATAGTTCGAATAAACGAATAAAATTCTGTTGTTTTTTTTTAATTTTTAATTGATTATAATTTATATATATATATATATATATATATATATATATATATTTATATTATATATGATGATTTATTACCATTGATATATATATATATATATATAAAAATATAACGTGACGATTATTAAATATATAAAAAATTTTATTTTAAATATGAAGGCATATAAATCATTTTATCACACCGAAAAATCAAAACATTATACCTATATGGTCAAAAATCCAATTTAAAAATAGTTGAACGAAAGTCAAAAATAATATTTTTTTACTTTATACCAGATTACACATATAATTGTACATTATAATATTACATATTTAATCAATAGAGATGGGTATTATATAAATTATAGACCAAGACCGTATAGCCAGCAAAAAAATTTTTTATTTTTTTGTTGGCTGCGTATACATATAAATTATTATTATTATTATATTATATTATTAATATTTAAAAAATATTACATACATGCATACCTATTGCATAGGTATGATGCGTATTCATTTTCAGTAGAAATACATTTATTCCAGTTATCCGAACTAGATACGCTCCTGTAAATTCGTTCGGATAATTTGAGATTCCATTGTATGTAATATTATACAACGCGTTAAATAATAATACGTAATTAAATTAATATTTTGCGACTTGTCGATATGTAAAAACACATAATATAGGTACTTAAAAATTATATTTTAAAACACAAATTATAATATGTTATCATATATTATTCATCGTGGTGACATTGTGATTGTTGATCGAATTAAAATGTATATGTACCTACTGTATACATCTATATAATTCATCTGAACATAATGTATTAAGTAATATGCGTATAACAATTACATATACCTCCTCATGTATTGTCGTCACAAATCGTAAACGTATTTGCCTAAGTAATAAAAATTTTAAACAACGCAACTGTTATTCTGGCGTAACAGAGTAAATGTTGTTAGAGAGTAACTCGAATAGAATTTTAATTTACAAAAAAAAAAAAAATACATATATACATATCATACATTCACGAATATATTTTTATAACATATAACTTGATTGGTGTTACAAAGACGCAGAATACGCACAAACGCGCAAGATGACGTATACAACACCAATACCAATAATTATTATTTATAATCGTTTTTGTGTCCAATTGACTTTCTTTTTTGTTTAAATAATAAAAATAATAATAATAATAATAATAAAACTTTAACACCGCGTAAACGTATATTATACAATACAATAGGTACAAATAATATTATTAATTGCCGTGGAAATTAAGCTAACCTACGTGTACCCTACTACATAGTAACGATAATAATCAAATAAAAATAGTTTTATACTAACATCCACGGATTTAAAAGACATTGAGTCGCAGACGTTCGATTATCTTGATCCAAGTCCAACATGGGTGTTAAGAACGACGAGAATGATTTTGCGTCTTTCGAGTTCCATTCGTATTTCTCCGTCAGTACGTCGTAAAGATCCCAAGGCTTTAGGTTGCTGATGTGTTTCAAATTACCTACGCGAAACCATTGAAATATGTACACGTTATCGAGACATTTAAATACACCCTACCTATATGTTCGGACTAACAAAAATGTGTGAATACGAATCAAAAACTAAAACTTGTTACTTTTTAACGAGTTTAAAGCTCTAAAATGGCTATAAAAGTTGAAAAAAATGTCTAATGAAGTACTTAAAACGTATAACCAACCCACTTCATAAATCATAATAAAACGTAAAAAATAGACTGCCGTTTTATTTTACACTTGAATTCTAATTTTTATAATAAAATTTAAATGCACATTTTTCTTTTGATGCCGTGTTAGTACTCTTTTTTCCCCTTTTAATTTTAAATCTGACTCGTTGAAAATGTATTTTGTTAACTACAATAAATCTTTATTTAACCTCGGTGTTAGATTCCTAGAAAACATGTTACGCGAAAAAATGCGAGACAATTTTTATATGGATCTTATAGGAACGCGTAAGTAATTGATAGTAAGCAAGTATATTAATAAAAATGTCCATAAACATAATGATAATTATCACCGTATTACAATAATACCATATACTTGTTTATAATATTATTGATAATTACCATTGAGTTTAAAAAGACTGCTAGAATATTTTCCCGTTTGAATAACGTACATTGGTATAGGACCTAAAAGTTCGATGATGTGTGCCATATGATCTTCGTTTTTATTATAACAAGCGCCTGAATGAGGATCAAATAAATAATAATAATGATAATGATAATGATAATAATAATAAATAAATAATAAAAATAATCTCCCGTAGCTAGTTCAAATGCCTGAAAATGTAAACAAGAATAATTAAGAAAAGCCGGGTCTAAACCGGCCGGCCTTGAGTCTCGTCCTGTGTCCTCCGTGATTGGTGTCTGTTGTCGGCTTCTCGATCACACTTATCGCTTTCTTTTCTGAGCATGATCACTTCGACCATGCTAGTGAAGGCCGAGCGACATCTCGCCGCCGCCTCGACGGTCCGCCGGTAGAGGTTAGGGAAGTCACTATACACTGGCAAGTCGGAATGGCCGCACAAAATGTCTTGGACGTCTTCAGGCATGACATCTCTTCCTCCGAAGAATGTTTTCATATCTGAGCGGTCATCATCCCAGTGAGGGCACAAGAACAAAGTGTGCTCGGCCGTGTCTTCCGGGTGCTGGCAATATAGGCACTCGGGCCCGGATGCGCGGTTCATTCGGTATAGGTAGTGCCTAAAACTGCCATGCCCCGTCAACAATTGTGTGAGATGGAAGGTTAGGTCCAGGCGCACTTAAAAAAAAAATAACAATCATAGTGATAAAACTCCATGTTAGATTGAAAAAAATCTTGTTAATATACAACCCACAAGATTATCTTGTCAAATTAATAATATTATGATATTATCAATGGTACAAAAAAGTATTATCAATATGAAAATACTTTTTGTCCTCATGATATAAATTATTTGTTAATAACAATATATTTTTTATTCATGGAAAAATAGGATATTTTCACCACAATAAAAATTCCTTTTTGTATTATAGGACTCTATATTCAATTTTAACAATTTTCTTGTGTTGCTAACAAAATTCACAGTCAATAAGATTACATATTTCTGTTAATTGGAAAATATTGTTTCCATTAAATAAATTATTATATATACAATAGTAGTTTTGACTTTTGAGAAGAGAGTGATATGAAGAGAAAAAACTCTTCCCTTAACTTAAAAATTAATATATGTATATATAAAAAGATATATAATGTATACTTTTTATATTTTCTAAATATATACTGTTTACCACTGACATCAGCAGATCCTTTTTTTTCTGGGAAGGTCCACCAACGTTCGGCATCAACCGTCCTAGGGCACTAGCAGTCTGCACGGCCTTACCCGCAGCGGTCGTAACGTGCCGCCTAAAAGTGAGATGCGTATCGAGCGTGACCCCGAGGTACGTAAGTGCTCTCTTGACCGCAACCGCGTGTCCTCCGACAACAAACTCCGGGAGATCATAGCTTCTTTTCCTGGATAGAACGACCACCTCCGTCTTATGGTGGGCGAGCTGGAGACCGTGCTCAAAAGTCCAGTTGCACACCTTCCTCAAAGTCTGGTTCACCGCGGATTCCAGGGCTTCGGTCGTTCTCGCGACCGCGAAGACCGCCAGATCATCCGCGAAGCCGACCAGTTAGACGCCCTCGGGAACCGCCAAGTTTAACACTTCGTCGTAAAAAATGTTCCACAAGGCGGGCCCGAGGACCAAACCTTGTGGGACGCCGCACGTCACTCTCCTGGAGACGATCCTGCCGTCTGCGGAACGGATCATTAGGGTTCTATCGTTCATGCAGGACCTCAAGATCTCAATCAGATATTTGGGGACGTCCCTGCCGCGGAGCGCAAGTCGATGCATTCCCATGACGCCGTGTTGAAGGCGTTCTTCACGTCCAGTGCCACGAGAAAGCACAGCTCCTAGTACTGAACTAAAACGTGCATAATAATATTCGTAGTAAAAAAAAAAAAAAAAAATCATTTTATATACTATTATATAATATACGTATATTTAACTTTTTCAGTATTATTTTTTTCAATGAAAAGCTCCCCAATGCGGACCCAACAAACGCGAAACAATTTCCAATAAAACTCGAAAATTTATTTTGAAGTACGACACTCGCTTTAAAATAACCTGGTTTGTATACATATATACATAAGTAAATATTATATAGCGCGACATTTTTTTTCCTTTTTATTAATAAACTGTTGTGCTATTCATCGGTATATTTATTAAATTCGCAGTGTATTAAAAACGTGATAAATTCCAATAATAATCTCATTCAACCGTGTAAATATTCTATAAATACGAAAAGTGAGTGAGAGGTGTTTCATTATATTTGTTTTTATTATACATATTTTTTTTCGTGAAAAACACGCGAATCGAAGTTCTTTCTTCTTCCAAGAATACGATATTTATCGAGTTATATATATATATATATATATATATATATATATATATATTGTTTTTATCGACCTTCACTAATACGCGGAGAAGAATCAGTGGCGTACCCAGGAATAATTTTAAATTGAAGGCGTTTTAAAATTATTTATATATTTTCCCATACCTCCCCTTCGAAACTCTTTATTTTAAAATTTTTTAATTTTTATTATAACTAAAAATTTATTTCTATAACAACATAAAACTAAACAAACTTTAGGCGATAACGACTACTCGTATAGGTTCATCAATGATTTCTTTAACAGTTACTGGTATGTCTCTGTGTGTATTCATCCATTACAACACCGAATGATAGCGCACTGTATAACTAAGGTATTTTAATAATTTTTTTATTTTTATTTTGAAGTGGAGAAAATTTTATTGGTCGGATTTTAACACTTATTTTGTGATATTAAATATATTTTCAGCTGTAGAATACTGTAAACTCAACGCGAAATTAATAATTTTTTTTTTCAATAATAATTACAAACGGGTGGAAGACATATTTTAAAAATTCGAGTTATATGCGACCTAAAGTTATATGTCCCCTTTAAGTTAAAAAAAAAAAGAAAATTCAAATCGGTTAATTTTACAAGCCGTGTGAGTTTTTCCTGTAAAGCCTAATTTTCAGGTATAAAATAGAACCGGCACCAGGCCCATTAAATAAGTTTTAAGCCGCCAAAGTGTGGAAAACGAGAGCACACTCGTTACTGCGCATGTAATGCGGGTAATATAACTATAACAATATTTGTAAATTGTTGGACAAATTTTAGGATTACAATTTTTCGAAGCACCTAAACCGTTTTGTGGGATTGATTTTTTAAACTGTTGCTTCCGAACTAAGAACATAACCCTTCGAACTCCTTTCTTCTTCTTCAATATCCTCTGCAAACGTCTTTAAAAGCTCAGGAAGGTATTATAAAAAATACGTACGTGTAATTATTGTCATCAAATATGTATACACAATCGAAATAATTTAAAATACGTTGGTCAATAGCTATTCTGAAATCTTTCTCACACCTCCTAAATACTCTTACGCATATATATATATATATATATATATATATATATATATATATATATATATATATACTAATTTGTTTTGAGAGTATTGTATTACGGACAGGGGCGGCCCAAGTGTGTAATAGTCGAGGAGCACGAATTATTTGAGTACCCACCTGGCACCTACCCATTAAGTGTCCTAAACCTAGCTGACAAATGCAGTAACTTTTGTTCTAATTATTATTTTTTCACTTATATATACATATATGTATATAAATATATATACCTGTATGTCATAATATTAAACAATGATGTTTTAAAATACTTTTTTTATTTTTGGATTTCAAAATTTAAAATTTTATTCCATAGTTTTATACAAAAATCAAAATAGCCATTTCTAAATCCATTTTTTGAAAAATTTTAGTACTCATCATAGTTCTAATAATTGATAATTTGTTGATTTTCTACAAATGAAAATTTGTTAAAATTGTTATAAAATAAAAAATTGTACGTATTTACACAATTATTTGCCTAATATGAAATTTACCATAAAGGAATAAACATCATAGACACTAATGACTAAAATACACATTTACAACAGTGTTAACGATTCGTAAATACAAATTATTATTAATATTTTACTGGCCATAAAATATATTTGTAAAAATATAATTGTATGTCACACTTATACATTATAATACAGAAACCCACCCACCTCTTTTTTAGAACTGGAGCCAGTGGCGTACATACGGGGGGGGTTTTCGGGTTCAAACCCCAGGACCAAAAAAAAAAAATTGTGATATTATTATACGGCCCGTTGCGCGTTATAACATGTTTTAATTTTTACACTCTACAACGGTGCACAGGTATTGTGTGCACTATCGGCTCCTACTCATAAATTCCTTCATGCGCCGTTTAAAGGGATGATTTTAGTGTTGGTTATTTTTTAAACCCCCCCCCCCCCAGAACAAATTTGAATGTACGCCACTGACTGGAGCAGTCGCTTCTTAAAGTCTTATTACCTAACCTGGGCCGCCCCTGATTACGGACTTTACCGACGCTTTAACCACGTTTCAATTTTCGTGTCCTCGGCGCGGCATGCAATCGAAGGGTTAAATTTTTAAGCAGGTCATTTCTAACAGGTGTCTCTCTTTTCCAGACAAACAACGAGTAGTTTCATGATACGTTTATTAAACACTCACCATTCACAAACATGTATATGAATATCACGTTTACTTATCGACATCAAAATATATATATATTATATAAATATAAATCGCGTATTTATGTTGCTGGAAATTGTAATATTATTTTTTTACCGTCTGTTGACGATTTATTTGTATATTTTTTGAGATACAATATCGCGACTTCGTAAACAAGACGTATAATCTTTCTTTTGGAATATAACTGAGAAATTATGTGTTCGCGCGTTCAGATTAATTAAATATTGTATTGTTTGAAAAAAAAAACGTTTTTTGGGTACTAAAGTCGTATTCGAGTGAAAAATATTAAATAATATATTCATATTTAATCATTATCGTTATTTATATAAGTCTCGAAAAATACGCTCGTTTATATAAATCGATTGTTTTTAATTAAACGCTATACATTCGTAACTCTTTTACTGTTAAAATAATTTATTCTTCGGTTTTCGGAATTTTTAATTGCAATTTCCATTTGACTTTCGAAAATAAACATCTTAACTTCTGCGAAATTGAAAAATAAGAAACGAAATATAAAAGAATCAATTGTAAAATAATATATAAAACGTATAATAATAATAATAATAATAATAATATCGAACGGTACTCATTTTTATGTAAAGTTTTCGCTCGTTATTGTTCTTGTATTATTAAAATACCTACCTATATACTACGCTTCTTCTTCTTCTCGTGTCCAGGCTTTGATGCTTTGTGGTTTTTTTTTTTTTTTATACTCCTTTTTTACTCCATTTATTGGCTACTTGTATAGCCGCGTCCGTTGCATTCGCCAAATCTTCAGGTGTGCATGGCACTGGGTTCAGAGGGCACACTAGTATATGTGGTTCTGTTTGTTCACTACCACAGTCACAGTCTACGGTTTCTGTATTGTATCCCCACTTACGTAGATTTTTCTTTGTTCGGGCAACACCCACTCTCAACCTCTTAAGTGTTTTCCATGTGCTCCATTCGCAACGGTACCCGGGTGGAAGTTTTTCAATTGGTCTTATTTTAAAATTTACTATTTTGGTTCAATGCTGTCCATCTTCGATGCCGTTCATGTTCAGGTGATGTTGTGATTCCCGCGGTTGATTTCAAAAAGTTTTTCCTCGATTTCAGTCTGCTTGGGGCTGATTGGTATCCGTGGAGTGGGTGCCTTTCGTCCTTCGTCTGGGCTGTTTTTTGAGCATCACTTATCACACTTCTTCTAATATCGGGGGGTGCTATTCCAGCTAGAATTTGTACTAAAGGTATAGGTGTGGGTTTTAAGCATCCAGTTATTAGGCGGCACGTTTCATTTAAAGCTATATCCACCTTTTTTGCATGACACGATTTACTCCATACTGGGCATGCATACTCTCCAGCTGAATAGCATAAGGCGAGTGCTGTGGTTCGAAGTAGCTGGGGATTAGCTCCCCGTGTTGTCCCAGTTAATTTCCTTATTAGATTATTTCGTGTTGCGATTTTCATTTTGATTTTTTCACAGTTACTTTTAAACGTTAATGTCCTATCTAATGTGACTCCTAGATACGTAGGTGTTTGAGTATGTTTAAGATTGATGCCCCGCCACTGTATTTTGAGTTCCTTTTTTGCTTGCTTATTGTTTAGGTAGAATACACTTACTTGCATTTTTGTTGGGTTAGGTTTAAGTGAGTTCTGCTTATAGTATCTATCCAATTTCTCCAACGTATCTGTGAGTGTTTGTTCAATTTCACTAAACGTATGTCCTTGTGCAGTTATCGCTAGGTCGTCGGCGTATAGGAAATGGCGGGTAGTTTCCATAATGGGCTGGTTATTCGTGTATACATTAAAAAGCATTGCTGCGAGGACACTACCTTGCGGGAGGCCATTTTTTAAATTTCTCCATCGGCTTTTTTGGTCTTGTAGTCTTACATGGAATCTTCTATTTCGATACATTGACTCAATTACTTTCGTCAGGTGGTAGTCCTTAGTTATTTTATATATTTAAGGACGTAATACTACGCTTATTACGCATTTTGAAACGAATAACCGATCATAACTATAGATGTGTATATATAGTATAAATATACATATGTACTACGGTTTTTATCGCGTTTAGTTTTATATACAGAAGACTCTCGAAATAATATGTGTTTTATATTTTTGTATATTTATAAAATACCGCGCACGACCGTATGTCACGTGCCTACATATAAATAGCGGTTTTTGGTTTTTTTTTTTTTTTTTGGACAGAATATTGCGTTATAATATAATGTATATTGTGAAATACTTGGAATATTTGTTTTGTCGAGGCCGTAATATTATAATTTATAAACGCTTTATCGTAACGCACCGCGCGAAAACGATAATCGCGTAATTATGATTATCGTAATTATTATTATTTTTAGCGGTTTGCTAATGACGCGTACGTTATATCATTTTATATTAATAATGTGCGGTCGGTCACTGCTCGCGCATTTATATTAATACTCGTTTAAAATGTTGTTGTTTCGAGACCGTCGCGACGTACGTACGTAGTATATTAATATGTTAGGATCATTTTTTTATGTCAAAAATTGTGTGATTTTTGCGTCTAATACGCATTTGTTAGAAAATTGTACCTATTGTAATTATCGCGTCGAATACGCGTAAATTAAAATCGTCCGTATATTATTGTTTCGTTTAGTAAAATTATTCCGTGGCTGTCGCATTGTAAAAACCGTCGTCGCAAATCGTCGTCGCGTTTTATTCGAAAGGTCGTTTGTTTTTTGCGAATTATTAAGTGTGATATTTTTGTATATTAAGGCTCGAATAGCTGATATACTCGTATTATATGTATTATTATATTATATGTATTTTTCAATTCGAATAATCGTCATTACATTTGTTACATGCTTATAATACACTGTACTAGCGTTATACTCATACATTGTACTCGTATATTAAGGCTCAAATAGCCGAATTCATAATAAATTCTTGTTACCACTTTATTTTATATAATATATTTATTTAGGCGTGTATGTATTTTTGTTATTTATATATAAAATATAGGGTTCGACTGGCCAGTCTGCGACGTATTATCAGTTCATTGCTGTAAGTACCAATTTTTATATCAATTATTATTATTTTATATTATTTATTGAGCCAAAAGGGCTAATTTTTATACATTTCAATTTTTATACTTGAATGAATGTGTAATAGTTATTGTTAGATTGCTTCGTAATTGTTTATTTATTTTTTGTCATTTCGAATCCCATTTATTATTATATATTAAAATTGTTGAGCCAAGGGATCTAATTTTTACATATTTATATTACAATTTTTATATTCGCATTTATATTATTTTTTATCAACTCGCATTTATATTATTTATTAAGTTTTGTGAAATCGACACGCACTTTATTTTTAGTTGCGTTCGGGCTCGTGTAATAATATTTTATACTCCCGGCGTGATCATGTTCTTCCGTACACTAAATTTTAAAATATATTATTATAAGTATCAAAAGTGTTTTCCGACAGTACGGCTAAAACACATGATGTTTGTCGCGAGTTTTTTACGAGTTAAAAGTTTTTAAAAAAAATTAAATATGAAATAAAAGTCTATCCGTTTCAATCCCCAAAAAAAAAAAAAAATTGTCAAATGTCTGTCGTATCCGCGGACGTCTAATTTATCCATTTTCATAACATCCAGTTACCTCCCTTTGATGACGAAATCGCAATCAATAACGCGACGTACTTCATTTTAATAATACAAAATAAAAAGAGTGTATTATCTAAGGCGAGATATCCCAGGATCTGATTTTCGATCAAAACGTGAAATATAATTTGCACATAAACAACATTACCACGCGTCTATAAGGACGATTATGCTGCTAAAATTAAATTATTTCCATCAAGATTATACGCGCGTATTGCGTATTTTTCCCTTTATCGAGTTTTATATGTATCAATGCTCGCAATAAAGCGCAGCTTGTCGAGGCACTCCTTTAAATACTGTTGCGAGCCTTTAAAAATTCAGCTAAATAAAATCATCCGTTTTTGTCTAGATAATAATAATCTAATCGGGTTTACAAAAATAAATCCTAAGGAATTCGGTGCACCGACTGTAAATTTACTGTATAAAAAAAAATTACAATAATGTTTTTTCATTAAATATTTTTACAAAACGCAACGAAACATGTAGTACAACATTACTGCATTAAATTATATATGAGTGGTTTCCAACTGGTGGTCCGTGGACTCATCTCAAGTGGTCCGCGAATAAAGAAATTTATATTTTAAAAAATGAGCGAAATCGTCTGAATCCAAGTGACGATATGCGACTTGCACTAAGCACCAGCATCATTCCAAGGATTCCACAACTGGTCAAAGAAGCGCGCCCTAATAAGTCACATTAATTAAGTACTTAATAATATATATACTTGTTCTATTTTTTTCACATTGAATAAAAGTCAATTAATATAAGTACATAAAATGTAGCACTTTAATTTGTATCACCTTTTTTTATTAAATTAAATTTTTAAATACATAAGTTAAAATATTTTTCCACAACATAAACTGTATTTTGATTCCATTTTGTACCTAGAAATTATGAACTATAGAAGTATAAAGAAATAATTGGTATAAAGGGAGGGGGAATTGAAATCAGGTCGTGGTCCGTGACGGTGGAAAATTTATAATAGTGGTCCGTGCCTAGTGTTGAGTTGGGAACCACTGTTAATAATTGTTATATACAAACAAAAGCACTGGCTGAAAACCCCTTGACTATTTGCGTCTCTTTTTTTTCCGACTCTATACGCGCCTATATTATATTATATAGAACAAAGAAATTAATATTGCTCAATTAATTCGATTAATATAAAAAAAAACTCTTTATAATATTGATTTATAAACGAAATATATATATTTTTTTTAGTTTAAATTCCGCAATTTATCGATCATTTTAAATATTATTTACGTATAATATTCTCTTTTTCTCTTTGTAACGTGTATATAACTGTCCATTTCACAAGCACAAGCTTTCCTATATATAGAAAATATAGATGTAAGAATTATTCAAATTAGTAATTATTTAATTGATTTTCGTTAATATAAAAAAAAAAAAACGTATAACGCGAGGAAGAGAATTTTATTCTATTTATAAAGGAACCATTAGCGTTGCGCGACGACGATATCGAGTCAAAGTGAAAATCTGTGCACGTTGTCACAACCGGGGTAGGTAATTAATCGCTTTATAGTATAGTGAGAATCGAGTGAATTCGACACTATATATAATGGCGTATACATTCGTGTATTGCGTGTTGCGCATTTGTGTTACCCATTATATTATTATACAGTGGCGCGTATTTAGCATTTTGACGCCTGTCTATAGGCATATACAATTCGATAGTATTCAGACTTATTCTTCCCACGGCTCTTTTATTGTCTCTTCACAATATTTCGTTTCGAATTATTAATGACAACAAAAAAAGATAACGTCTATATTATACGTATGTAAATTTATTTATTTATCATATACGAAATATGCGATTATTAAATAATGAAAAAAAGAAAAACGTTAAATGTTTAATATTTAAAATAAACCGATAAAATGTATTAAAATTTCATTATAGTCATTCCGTATTATCGCGATATTATATTAATTTTGTTTTCCTGTTCTATGCCACACGGGAACCCTTGAACTACTCATGCACGACACCCTTGGGAACCGCCACGCACAGTTTGAATATACATCTGCGGCATAACTCATAATGCAGTCGTTTTTTTTTTTTTTTTTTGATGCAAATTTATAGGCGAATTCGGCTCTATAATAATATTATAACGTTCGCTTGGACGTCAGATAATCTCTCTCCACCAAAAAAAAAAATTTCTATTTGTACCAATTTAAATTTTATAATTCACACAGATGCCCAATACGACAAAATATAAGGCCAAAATTTATCATCGTTATACCACTAACCAACAACAGGTGATATAAATAAATATAACGAATATTTAATTACATATAGTTACGTCTACATGACTACATATATCATTAAGTATATATTTTATAGTTCTATTCATAGTTCATTATTACTATTACTATTATTATTATTATTATTGTTATTATTATTATTATTATTATTATTATTATTATTATTATTATTATTATTATTATTATTATTATTATTATTATTATTATTATTATTATTATTATTATTATTATTATTATTATTATTATTATTATTATTATTATTATTATTATTATTATTATTATTATTATTATTATTATTATTATTATTATTATTATTATTATTATTATTATTATTATTATTATTATTATTATTATTATTATTATTATTATTATTATTATTATTATTATTATTATTATTATTATTATTATTATTATTATTATTATTATTATTATTATTATTATTATTATTATTATTATTATTATTATTATTATTATTATTATTATTATTATTATTATTATTATTATTATCATTTTGGTAACATTCTAGTTTTTTTTTTTTTGAGCATTACTTTTTACTTTTGAAATTCTTTTAAAGATTATATAGGTTTGTTATAACGGGGATATAATAACATCGTTTTTAATCTATGCTGGTACACATACATAATATATATATTCAGTTGTCATGATCGAATCAACATTGTTACTGAATAGAAAATTGCTTTTCGTCCGTTTCAAACATTTATAATACATAGTTATCCTCAAAACTACAACGTTATAATACTTGTTATTATTGTTCGTTTACGCCGATTTATTCGAACTGAAATCGAACAGCTGTAACAAACTATATTATAAATTATGGACAATAATGAAATCACGGTCGAACATTCGGATCCCAAAGACATGAATGCGGCTGTAGTACGATTGGTAAACGAATGTACTGCGTTTTTGTCGTACGATGACGGTGAACTAGGAAATAAATTTTTTAACTTGAATTTACTGTATTCCATGTGGAAAAAAGACGCTGCCAAAGGTAATTACTGCAGTATTAATTACCTGTATCTTTCTTTTGTACCCGAAATCTTTTTTATTTTAATAAGTAATTTTAATTAAAATTAAAACATATGCGCGTCTTATCCTATAACTATAATGTGACTTTCATTCGAAAAATAACTTAACAAGGACTCGACTCAAGAGCGTCTCTGGCTCTATTTCCAAGGGGGGGGGGGTGACTTGAAAATACATTTACATTTTTTTTTAATTTGAATTTCGTCCGATTAAACACACCGTGGACCCATCCGCCTCCGCTTTCAACGACCAACTGACAATCTATTGGGAACTATACTGTTCTAGAAAATGAATTATTGTACAAAATATTTTTCTATATTCTGTGATACGGTGATATATGACTCGTAAATATGCATAACACGCCATCACGATATCAAAGTAATAAAATTAAAATGATAACAGAAGCTCAAGGGGGGGGGGCGATCACGCCTACCAAAAATACTCCCTTGACTCGACTAAACCGCAATAATTTCATTTAACTGAAACGTTACGAATTGCGTGTATGCATATACGTTTAGATGAATTTTAAATATTGAAAACGTGTTGTGTAGAGTTGAGCTGTACGTAAATGAGGTGAAAAAAAAATATATATATATATAACGAGGCACTTCTCGATACAATTTTCCGTGTAATTTGTCAATAAAAATCGGATTAGGTCGTTTTGGTATAAATCGTATGTTTTCGGTGATAATAGTTTGTACGCCGTACGCGTATACGAAATTGACAAACATTTATTTTCCGATAGGATTTCGCGCATAAAATGTGCGTACACCGCGGTATATTTCATATTATAGGGATTATTATACTTGAAAAATCACGCGAACACGGCGAACGTTTCGCTATAAATTCAAATAAATTAGAAATCAAAAACGAACGGTACGACGTTATATACAGATGTTTCGTATATTATTTATGTACTATTTAACGGAATACCTTATTTACGAATCCGTAAACACTAATTGACGTGTTTACGATAAAAACAAATAAAAATCCCGAAGGAATTGAAATCGTGGATTTTTTGTCTTTGTCTATATTTGTCGATTTTCAGAAAAATAAACGGAATGCGAACGGAGAGAAAAAGTGCCCATTTAGAATATTCGTATTCGAATGATTTGAACATATTTAGAGACGAGAATTATTTTAAAAGTATTCGAAAAATCGCAATTTTTTTTTTCGACTCCCGAGTATAAAGGTGTGGTGGTAAATGTTTGACTCGAAAATGTGTATAATTACGTATAATATAAATAATAATAAAATAATATATATTGTGTAAGATCGAAAAATCGTCTCGTGTACTCGTATCAAATATTTTTCAATCGGTTTCAAAGTGTTCCGCGACGAGAATAAGAATAATTTTAAGTGAGATAGGTACACGCATGACAAAAAAAAAAAAAAGAAAGTATTTAGAATAGGAAAAAAAAAACGCGCAGTAATACGTTTAAAATATCCGTAAATCGTACAAAAAAGTGTTAAAAAGTATTAAGAGGGGTTAAAATTGTGCGGGAAAAAGCGAGAAAAATCCTGCGGCGATTCGCGCAGGAAACGATTTTCTCGCAAAATTTTCACGTGTGGATTATAAACGACGGTCAGCAGAAGATTATTCGGCGGAGGTGTACGCGTCCGTGGTGGAAATGTTCACGTCGAACATTTTCCGTCCGTTGTCTCCGTCTTCGTATGCGACGCCGATCGACGAGACGACGGGAATCGCGGTGGGCGGCGGCCCAGGCGTCGTGATCGTGATGACGGACGAGAAAGACGCGGCGGCGGCCCAGGCGGAGTTCTCGCAGATGTCGATGGTGTACCAGGCGTTCCGGGCGTTCGTGGACCGCGAACGGTTCGACGCGTACAAGGCGCGACCGTACCTGGACCGGCGGTTCGTCAACGGTCTGGTGCAACGGCTCGGGTCAGGCGACTCCGTCGAACGGATGACCGTCCGGGACACGGTGACCCGCTTGTGGGAACTGTGTTGGGACGTCCGCGGACACGTGTTGGACGCCGCGATAGCCGGACTGGCCGACTTCGCGTACGGTTACGCCGACCGGCACAACGGCGTCGACGAATTGCTCGACTTTTTCGCCGACACCGTCGACTACGCGGACGTCGAACGCGCCGTAGTCGACAAGGTACGTGTACCTACAATATTATCGTATAAGCAGTTCTAACGTTCATACACACGTACCATAGAACGTAATAGAAACGACACACTGTCCGGATTTCCTTTGTTCGCAGTCAGTGTACCTACATTTATATATTTTTCGTTGACCTCGAAATATCTCAGCCACGGACTAATATACAGAACTAGGTAGGTACCGAATACTTAATCAATGCACCTCAAAAATGTGTTCCGGTGGTACGTAATCAGCGATACCTATGAGCGACATTTTTTTAATGTTTTATACAGTCACTACAGGACTATATGAAAAAAAAAATAATGCTCAAAAAGTTCCGATTTGGGTATACGGGGTTTCTGTAATAAGCGATTCAAATAACTAATAAGTATGCAATCCGAAGTATGAATTGACACCGTTAGATACTGTTTAAAACTCTCTCGTACCATCGGGAACACATGAAGAAAGTGCCTCTATCACCCCCCCCCCCGACCGTATCGATACCAGTCCTGTATATCTTAGTTCGTGATTTTAGCCGACCGTCTTATCACCACAAAGTATCCATACTATTTTTCAATCGCGAATAAAATAATACATAAATGGTTTTTTTTTTTTTTAATAAGCAACGGAATCGTTGAAACCTCGGAAGAACCGATATTTAATATATTATTTTATTTTTCATTTATTCAAATATATTCGACATAAAATGTTATTCAAATGTAACAATTGGATCGCGGTCCTTGAATGGGATCATTACGTTTGTGCTACAACACCCTGCGACATTTTGTTCTAAGATTTGGTTATCGTTCCATGTAGCGGAATAAACGTTACTGACTTCAAAGCAGAGCCTCGCGGGTTCGTTGCCAACTTCTCGGCCGGGCCTCGCGAATTTTTCAAACAAATTGTTATCGCCTATAAGTGTCTCTTCTTGTTGCGTAGGGAAGTACTATTAATCTAATCTACTATTGTTACCTATATCTTTATATCAATTTCGTGTATCGATGTTATCTTATTGTTGTGCTCCGATGCGAGCCTTGTATTAATCGTATTTATTATAAAAATCAGTTATCGTGTAGCAGCCGACCCGTCACGAGCCTTAAAAGAAGTGTCAAAATAAAAGTACATAATCGCAATTACAAAAACACTTATTTTTATTTACACGTTTAAAAATTATAAAAACCTACAGTCCACTACAAATCAATCGAAGAACCACTTATATTACGTCATGTTTTATGGTGATACGCAGGACCAGTGGAGTTTTTCCTTCTTTTTACTCCATGACATCTCTCGCCGAATTGTTTTACAAATATTATTTATTATACTCAATTATTAATTATAAAATATTTTTCGTAATTTTATCAAATTTTAAACGTTCGAAACAATCTCTTCAAGATATCGAATTGATGAATTTTTTATGAAACGTCTAAAGCGAACATTTTATAAATTATTTTTTTGTCTTTCTTCTGGAAAGTACTAAATAATTATATTATTTTGATTTGTATATAATTTTATGCATATGATTGAATTCACGATTTGAAGGCGATTTTGTAAAAAAAGAATTACTGTTTTGTCATAAAAAAAAAAAAAATTGACTCGCCCCTATATTATACTCGTATTTGCATTTGGGAAAACGTCGACTTGACCGCTACGAGCGTTTTTTTAAATGCTGAAAACACAATAGTTTATAATTTAATTTCGCATTCGTTATTCATCACAGCTATGCAGGATTCTGATACATCTGCTGAAACACCAGTTGCTGTTTTTGTTCGGTGCCAAGCTCATAGAATGCGTGAAAACCGTGAGCGGTTACAATAGAGACCTGATCCCTCGAATGTTGATATTCATAACGAAAATCTGGTCGAATCAGAAATTGAAAAGCGTGGTCTTGTTGCGTACAATGACCGAGTTGTACAGCTGGTGTGCCAGAGACAAATGGATGCAACTCCAGTTGAAGATCGTCGGCCGTTTGTGTAAATTATTTAGCGACGCGGATTTTCAATTGTCCGAAAGGTCGATGAATTTTTGGTACGTAATTCTTCAGGAAAACATCGGGTTTTGGAAAAACAGACGGGATGACGCCAGAATCGTCGCGGACGCCTTGAAAAACGTATACAAAAAATCGATATTAAATTTTTGTTTTAAATTCAGACTCGGGTAAAATACTTTTTAAAAGTATTCCGAATACTTCACGATAACAAATTATTATTCCAAATATGTATTCGAATACTTCGTGACAATAGCATTCCCTATAAGTATTTTCAAAATACTTCACAAAAAGTATTACAAATACTTTTAGAGTACTTTTTTTTTTACTAGTTTTCTGTTATACGAATAATATTAAAAATATAGTAATTACATTATTATTTAATTAAATATATAAACAGTCGTCAATATGTATTTGGGGTAGGGGGAAGATAATAGTTTTTTTTTTAATTCTGCGTCAAATAGGCACATGATTATTTGAATACGGCTGCGCAGGATTAAAACACCAAATATATAGCAAGATTATTGATAAAAGAATATCAATGTTGTTTTAAACGCCTACTTCTGCTAGCTGCTGCTGCTGCTCATATTTGGTTCTATAATAATTTTTATATTTTAGTATAATGAGTTATTATTTTTGTGTACAAGTACTATTTAAAATATGATGGAGCTTTAAAAAAATATTCGAAATACTTTTTAAAAGTATTTAAAACACTTTATTATTAAGGTTAATTATTATTTATACTAATAATAATAATAATACCCAATACTTGGGTATTATTATTTGAAATAATACCCAAGTCTGCTTTTAATTATACGCAATTGTTAATTTCACTTTGGAATAAGATATAAATGTGTATGTGTGTGTGTGTGTGTGTGTGTAGGTGAAACGGACTCATTGGAACGAGGACTGCGTGAAAACGGCCAGTAGTCTGTTAAAATTAATGAAAATAAAAGACGTGATAGCGGACGGTTACGCAGAAGGTCCAGAGGATTATTGAGGACATTTTCTAAAAGAGAGCAACAGTAAAAAGTGGGCTAGTCGGAGGAGGAGATAAATATTATATGGTTAAATACATACATATATCCAAGTATATACAGACATTATTGCGGTCGCCGAAGCTTTATATTTTTTTGTCGATTCTCCTGTGTTGTCGGTGTGATCGACACACTATACACCGGTGTCGCACGGAGACATAATTGATTATTTGTTTAAACTTAATATTATAATGAAAAAAAAAAAAACGAAATTGTAATAAAAATATATATTATATCATAATTATTATATTATATGTATATACAATATCGTATAATATATTTGTAGATTTTAAATATTTTTACGTATACCGACCAAAAATTATATCGTGTACAATATCGATTGTGTAATGTGTATGTTATAATTTTCTGCGCAGTGGTATAAATAAATTTAAGAAGTACACATTTATTATACGACGCACATTTCTAAACATTTCGTTCGTTTCTCACGAGTACACCACAATAATAATAATACAAGTTACAACGCACGAGGAATTTGCGCTTTGTTATTAAACATTATTTTTAAGAGACGAATAGCATCTGAGCGTGTTTTACCAAGTCGGATAAATTTCATCGAAGTTGAATTATAATCCCCGAGAGGTCCAAGAATATTTTCAATTAATAACTTATCATGATCGATTCATTGGGAAAATGCAGAAGAAGCAGATTCGGGAACACCATACGCAATCAAGTTAGCAGAGCACCGTTCACGTTCGAATATCTCTTGTAAGACCTTGTGGAACAACCGCATGTGGTTGTACTGAAGACGTATTACTCTCAACACTGACTACTTTACCTTTTAAAGCTTTTAACTTATTACGAAGTTTGGAATTTTCGGCCTTAAATTCAGTGATTTAAACGGAGACATGTTTTAATATTCATTTTTAAAATCATTAAACTGAGAAGATTGTCAATCAGAAGTTTTCTTGTTAGAAGCTAATGTTTCCATTTTAAATAACATCAGTGCATTCATTAAGTTTTCATAAGAAGTATTAATAGCGTTGGTGGTGGTTGGCCGAGAAGCGAAAGAGCGTCGTCACTTTTTTGGACGTAAAACATGTAATTGGCCGGGTACGAGTAGTCGAACCAGAGTTTGTCGGAGATACGGGCTTTGACGTGGAAGGTGAAGCCATCTTACAATTACGTTTTGTAAGTGATCCAATAGAAACGAAATAGTAGTAAATAATTTATAAATTTATTACTGTGCACACGGTGTATACAGGTCTACTCGTAAAATTTGCGAGAATTAGTGACGTCAGCACCGCAATGGAATGTGCATGTACCTTGTTCTGACAGAACACGGGGTTAAAGTCCAATAACACAAACAGGTGATTAACAGTTAAGCGAACGTACCGTGGCATGTCAGCTATAATTTTATTTTCGCTATCACTGCGCATGTTCCCCAGACACGGAAAAACGATATCAAAATATCAATGGATGAAAGAGTCTTGGTGAGGTTTTTGATATTTGAAATACATTTTTAAGATTTTAATAAATAATTATTTAGTCATGATTATAAGTTATGGTGTGTAATCTAGAATCTATAAATTATTACGTGTTAATTTCTCGCGCACACCGGGGTCGCAGAAATCATAGTTTTCTTTTTTTTTTGCAGTTTTTTATATACGAGAAACAATAATATTTACGACAAGTGCGTCTCGTTCTCGTGATTTTTACCGGAGTCGCAGAAACTTTTTATTACGGATTTTTTTGTTTACATCAGATTTTTATTTTTTTTTCACTCTTGTCAAATCGTTTCGCCGATAGTTCGCTGGAGTCGCGTCGAACGTCGTTCCCCCGCGGTTGTCTCTGACGTTGGTGGCTTTTCACCGGCGGCGTTTTTATTCGATTCGTTCGCCGTTTCTACCGAAATACGTTTCGACGAAAATTAATATCATTATCGTTATTATTCGAAAAGAACGTCGTTTGGTCGTCTTGATTATAATTATTTATCCGTTTTACTGGGAAACGGACTTATTGTAAAATATTATTATGCTCGTGGCGGCGCACTACTCGGAAATCTCCGTGACGGACTCTGACAAATATACCATGATAAATACTCTTCGACTTTTTTAAGAACCGACTCGTCATGGTCCGATATTATTATACTTTATACTTTATAGAGGTGTAATAATGCGGATACGTAGAAGTGCGCGCGACACTCGTGCCATAATTTTTGCGTGAAAACAATTATGAAAAAAAATCATAGTCATCGTCGAGCGGGTGTATAGAAAAAAGTGCGATTTCTCGTAGGAATTGCAAAGGGGGTACCAAGTTTTTACGCAATGTACACAAACGGTGGAGTCAGAAAAAAATAACGCAGTGAATTTTGACCACGGTCGAATATTATTATTATATTATCATTTTTGTGTTAATTAGGTTTTGTTGGCACCAAGGTGGATTGATCCATCTTGGTTGGCACATTCGTTTACCGATAATAATATAAATCTATTTATAAATGTATGAAAAAGGATATTCGACCAAACAATTTGTTGTACGCTTACGCTGAAATTTCTCCAAAGTGATACCGAGTCGTCCACGCGTTCTCCGACCGTTTCGAATATCACTATTAAGTTACTATGACCATTGATTAAATATACAATATTTAATCAATGCTATTACTATAAACTATAAAGTTCATCACGGTTTTATTAAAAAATATATATATATATATTGTTGTTTATATAGGTATATGGCCAGCCCAGCATGGGTGAAAGAACGTGAAAAATTGGAAAAGGAGATTGGGGCCCACTGGACGCATCAACGCTGGTCAGTAAGATGCTAGAGGATCCAAGGGCGTGGATGGCGGTGTCGTCGTTCGTCGAGCTGGTGATTGGGCAGAAGAAGACGGCTGAGAAGGACGAGCAGAATTGCGATGGTAACGTCGGTAGTTAAGAGCAATGTTATAATGTGACCCGAAGGGCAAAGTTGAATGGATAGAGCCACTCACGAATGTAACGAATCATGTTTGTAAGGGCAGGCGAGTGGGAGATTGGCCCACCGCTTCCCAAACACAGTTGCGATGTTTGTTTCAATAAACGATGCACGTTGCGACTCAGGGATTGTACTATACTACATTACTACTATCCAAGGATGAATATCCCCCTGAATCGTTAGGGTGTTTAAAAAAAAAGAGGTATACGGAATTGTCGGAATTGAATTTCAACTTTATGTCTTCCATATTTTAAATTTTAAAATATTGAAAACTTTACTCTATAGTAATATGTGCGCGCGCAGTATTCTTTATCAAAATCACATTACCTACACAGGAATAGTCTATAATGATAATATTATAAACGTTTTGTGCGTTTCCGGAGAACAGTGTCTACGGAGGGGATCCGTCCCTCCGAAATTTTAATTTTTGTATTCAGAATTTACGATTAACGGGTCTTGCCACTGCGAGCCGTCAGTGAAATCGAACACGCATCGCTTCTATCGTTAAAAAATTGTCGTATGTGAGTAAATGATAATAAATTCTGTAAAAAAAAAAAAAAGAAGAGTTTAGAACGTTACACCTTCCATACGAGTTGTGTAATTCTATAAGAATACTTCACACCACGATTAAAGATAGACCATCTTAATCGTGCTTCGCGTTACGTATCCGGAGGTCTACAAATTAACGGTAACCGTAACTGTCATAATTTTACCGCCTTTATATGTATAAGAGTTACCAAACGTTTCTTTTTTCACCTCGAATCGGTCGAAATGACAATTTTAAATCGTATTTAATTTATATCGTTCGTATTCGACTTTCCGTGCGAAGAAAATCACGGCCTTTTCGATGACGTTCTACGCGTGAACGCGTGTATATTAACTGCAAATTTTATTACCGAAATTTAACAGTTTCCGTTCTAAACGAGTTCAAATAAAAATCGCGAAAGCAGAGGCAAATTATTTTTAATAACATTTTTTTTTTTTAATTATTCCGCGAAATTCGCGTCCTTCTGCGAAGGCTCGGTTCGTATCATTGATTATAAATACTTACAAGTTATAATCAATGGTATAATATAGGAATTAGGAAATATCTCAAAAA